>OZ023264.1:114942140-114984603 GCA_964006375.1 Tillus elongatus
GCTGTTTGTATCCCTCCCAATCCGTCCTCCTCGGGTCCCGATACTCTAACACAGGTCTAGGGCCTGTTTCAATTTCAAATAGGATATGGGCATGGTCTGAACATGAGGGTTCAGACGACACCCTCCATTTGAGGATTTTTGAGCTCAAAAGCCTTGAGCTGATCGTAAGATCTATAACCTCTCTCCGGTTAGCTGTAAGAAAGGTGGGTTCCGAGCCTATGTTGTTGACAACCAGCTCCTCCCCTAAAATGTATTCAAATAATGATTCACCTCGTCTGTTAGTGTCCGTGCTCCCCCAAGCCAAGTGATGGGAGTTCGCATCACACCCCATTACGAGGTGATAATTGTTCCTCTTGCAGTAGGCGATCAATTTCCGCACTTCTGCTGGAGGTGGTTGTTCTGCATCTCTGTCTCCAGGGAAATTGGCCGAACAGGCCACTACTTCCAGCCTGGTCCCCCCGGATGTGATCACGAGATGGATGGATGCCATGTCCTTGGTGCAGTACTGTGAAAGTGTAAAATACTGCAAGTTGTTTCTGATCCAGATACAGGCTCTGGGTTTAGTACCAGAGCCCACCTCTACTATCTTACCAGAAGTGTTACCCAGCCCTTTAGTTCGTTCCGAATTAGCGGTCCAGGGCTCTTGGAGAAGAGCAATATCTATTTGCTCTTCCTTTAATTTCATGCTAAGGAGGTATGTCGCAGCCTTAGCATGATGCAGATTAGCTTGAATGCACCTTAAGTTGGTGGGCATTGGGGTAGGAATATAGGGGTGTATAGAGGATAAAGGAGTAGGTTAAGGAGCTTAAAGGAAAAGGGAATTATGGTGCAGGTTCCTCCTCCTTTTTAGGAGCTCGATAACCAAGCTTCCTATAGGAGGGTCTACCTTTGGTAGTCGTCCTAGGGGTGGACTTTCCTTTCCCCTGTTTTTTCCCTCTGGAGGTTCCAGTGGAAGGTTGAATCCTGCCACCTCCTCTATTGGGTCTGTGTAAGTCGTGTCCATGTTTGGTCCCACGAGCAGCAAGGGAAAATAGACCTCCATGGAAGAGCCCCGCATCCCATGAATAGGCATTTACACAGGGAGGTCGCCCGGTTTCCCTGGGTAAGGGTACTTACCCAAACGGTGGATAGGGACACTTGTGCTGCAGCCTACTATGCATATGTGTACTCCAGGGTGCGATATGGAATCATATCCTGGGGAAATTCCATGGATGCAGAGAGAGTGTTTCGTTTACAAAAAAAAATGTATAAGAACTATGTTTAACATTAAAAAAAAACAGAGTCATGTAAAGATGTGTTTAGGCAAAACAACATGCTTACCCTGCCATCATTGTACATATAGGAGTGTGCCATATCCGTAAAAAAAAATATAGTGAATTTGTACACCTACAGGGCAATCATTGCCATGACACAAGAAACAGATCTCACCTAGCCAATGTCAATATCAGACTCACTTTGGTACAAAAAAATGTTCGCTATCAATTGATAGAGATCTATAATTTACTTCCGGACACGATGAAGGAATTACCTGAGAAGAAATTTGGCGGTGTCCTAAGGCGCATGCTAGTTCAGCGTTGGCCGACACAGACTTAATTGTCAATGGTGAAACTGGACTGGTAGATCTCTGATATTTTTTGATAGTTTTTGGTTTTTTGGTTTAATGACTGTATTTTTGGATGATATTTGATGTGGTTTGTTGGAGGTGTGGTAGTTTTTGCATTGTACTTTATTATACGACTGGATGTAAGATTTTAAAAACTGTTGTGAGTATGTTTTATATATATTTAAACGTGCATATGTCTGCATGTATGTAGCTGACGTATTCTGTGCCCTACTGGGGCGATTTGAACCAATAAAGTATTACTATTATATATATATATATATATATATATATATATATATATATATATATATATATATATATATATATGTATATGTATATGTATATATATATATATATATATATATATATATATATATATATATATATATATATATATATATATATACATACAACTGATTTGAACGAAACTTGGCACATATCTTCGCTATATTAAGATCACAGACAAGTTCGTAAATCAGATATAACAGACATTTTTTTGCCCCAAAAATATACAAAACTATTTTTAAAAACGCTATATTTTTGAAAGTACGAGCGTAACTGAAATGATACTTTACATCTGGCTTGAAATGGTGTAAATAAACGTATGTTGTGAATTTAAAGTAATTTGGTGTACAACATTTATAGTTTTTTTCCAAATTAAAAATAAAATCTGAGACATGTGTTGAAACGATTTAGTGGTTAAAATCCATGCCATGCCTGGCAGATTGATTCATGCAGCAGGCATAAACCATACATAAACGGGAATTGGACAATATAAATAGCAGGCATAAAACATACTACCCGCACCAGCAATCGTAAAATCTCGGCGACAAATATCCCAAATGCAAATGACAGATGACATCAAATTTAAAATTTGCCAGGTGATTGTTTTTAACTAGTGGATTCAATTTTTTTAAATACGCTTTATTTGTAGCTTGATAAAAGGCCCCAAATACATTTTTAGACTAAAAGTGTAGCATAATATAGTGGAAATGTAAACAAAATCAAGCCACGTCTCTATAAAAATTATTTTAAAACAGTTTGTTCTTTTATCTTTAAACTTAAACATAAGACGTCATCTAACATCAAAGCAGTCGTTGAATGTAATTCAAGTTACAATCCTATTAATTATGTAATAGTTTTTACGTTTACTTTTAATATATTATGAAATATCCCCGGGCATGAAGCCGGCGTCAAATATCAGGGAAACAAAGCCTTAGTTAACGTATCTCAGCTGGTTCAGTGGTAGGGCGGTTGTTTCCTACGCAAGAGGCTCCAAGATCGATCAACGGTCGATGAATGTATCGTTTTTTTTTATTCAATTTGGTATTTGGAGAAACAATAGTGTACATATTTCACACTTTAAACAAGAACTCATTTTTTTTAAAACGCCTGAATAATTTTGTCACCTTTGAGTCTATAATTATAATTTTCGGCAGACATTTTGTTATTATTGATATTGAATTTTTATTTAAAAAAAATCACTAATAGAAAATTTGTTTTTAAAAATCTTTTCAGCTGTTGGACAAACCGGTTTGATTAGGCTGACTGAAACTAAATCATTCAGGCTACATTGACTGCTACGTTTATAATTTGACAGATACTTTACTTTTCGAAATATGAATTAAGTTTCCTTCTGGAAAACTGTTGTAACTTTAATGAAATTTGTAATACAAGTTTCTTTTAAGAATACTTACACTACATATAGATATAGCAAACTTTAATTTTCTAGTTTCAAATAAAATTAAATTTTGTGTATTTTTCTCAAAAAGGAGTTAGCACACAAGATTTTCTTGGTAATAGAGAGAATTCGATGGTAACACTTTCGAAAGAATTCTTCAAATGTGCGCGTACTAGGACTTCTGATAGAATAGGCGTGTTCTATTTGAAAAGGGGCTATGAAAATGCGTTTTTATATTTAAGAAATATTACAAAATAAAACAGCTACGTCTAGTGTAAGAACATGCAATATTTTAGTTTTTTTGAAATACACTTAAATAATTCTTAAAATGTGCGCGTACTGCGATCTCTAAAATCGATCTTCAAGGTTTGTGTAAGCTTAAAATATTAATTTTAGTAATATGCCGTATAATAATAGTATACAAACAAAACTTACTACTATAACGCACTTGCTGCGTCGCAAACTTTTTTTATTTGTGGACATACAGAAATCTATATACAGACTTGGAGACTACTTCTCTGGCTTCACTGTTGGTTTTCGTTTTTGTATGTGAAGGACGTAGCCAGCGCGTAAGCTAACTGCTACTTCTCTGGCTTCACTGTTGGTTTTCGTTTTTGTATGTGAAGGACGTAGCCAGCGCGTAAGCTAACTGCTACTTCTCTGGCTTCACTGTTGGTTTTCGTTTTTGTAGGTGATGGACGTAGCCAGCGCGTAAGCTAACTGGACGAGTTAGCTTACGCGCTGGCTACGTCTTTCACCTACAAAAACGAAAACCAACAGTGAAGCCAGAAAAGTAGTCTCCAAGTCTGTATGTAGTATGGACAAGTTTCACCAAGTAAGGGCAACAACAATTAATGAATACAGAAATCTTCTGACATAAAACTTTAACTTGTCAAATGAACTTTTTACAGACATTAACAAAAAGAAGGAAATATCTTAAAAACCAAGCAAATTATTTTGAAACAATGAAAGAAATAAACTGTTGGAGGCCCATAATAGCTTTTTAATAAGGTAAAATAGTAGTTAGGAAATCTGTCCAAATCGGATTATTTTAATCAAAGGACGTTAACATTTAAGTGTGACCTATTCGCACCAGCAAGGCGCTGGCGCTTTTCGTTCCTAAATCATGCTTTCTATATGTTTATATACTTTTTACGACGTTTAAGCGAACACTTTTTTAATTTACAGGGTAGGGCATAAGTTACATACAACCCATACTGCACTTTTTAAATGGTATAGCCTGTATATTGTTTCATTTTTGAATTCCTCTTGTTTTTGCTATTCATCCCTTGTATAGTTGTTGGGGTCTATACAGAGTCGTTCAAAAGTTATGGTCACTTTTCTAAAACATCAGAGGCACATTTGACGGTCTATATATTTATTAATATGTCAGCATGCAAGATTCTATCGTGCCAAAGATCTGGAAAGTGTTATTTTTTCAACTTCGATCAATACAGAAAGAATTCCTTGAAAACAGTACACAGGGTGAGTAAAAACAATGGAGTCAAGTTTTCTCGATAAATTCAAATTGGACTCCCGTTATATTATAATCAATTTCGATACACCAACAAATTTTCTTTAAGTTTCATGAGGTATCCCTTATACCTAAAACCAGTATTTACTAACATAATGGGTGTTGTTAAAAAAAAGGTACATTTATACACAGGAATGAATTAGTGTATTATTTTTCAAACACCTGTATACAGTTTCCTGTCTAGACTCCTCTCCGTTTGACTATTAATCGTCTGTTGGGGCCTATGAAAAATTATATTGAGATTTACGGTAGCTACTTCTCAAAACCTAGTACTTATTCCGACCTCGTCTTATTATTTCAGAAAACTTGCAACTGTCGCCTTGTTTCAACTGTGACATATTCCTTAAAGAATGTATTGTTACCAATATACAAAAGCATGGAGAAAAATATCCCTCAAATAAAAATAGTAACTAGAAAAGAAAATTTGAATAGAAAAATTTAACAGCTATAAATTAAAGACTATTCGATTTAGTGATATTGAAATAAAACTTAATGCTGAAATTATAATGTATCAAATCACGGAAAATTGTGATAACAATGATATAACAACTACACAAAAACAGTAAAAACTCGTTAATTAAGTGTTCGAAATGACCACCATTTTGCTCAGAATATAAGTTTAAGCGATTTTCGAAAGAATAGCGTCTCGTAATACACTTAAATTAATGTTATCAAATACACCAGGGATTCTTGCCTTTATATCTTCTTTTGTCGACAGTTTTGTCTAATAAACTGAATTTTTTATATTACCCCGTAAAAAGAAGAATTATGTATGTAGTATGTAGTATTATCATGACCATCTAAAATTTATATCTGCTTTCTTTAATTTTACAATTAAATATTTGCATGTAGAAGACTATAAAAGCTGGGAAAACCATCTGACTTCTAAGGAAACCTATATAAAAATAAATTAGCATTTTATGCCTTAAAGAATAATATTTTAATTATGATATTATTTCAAACATACTATTTTATTTTGTCCATGTCGATTTCAATGATTTTTTTGTTGTCGAGACTATAAAAGACTTAGCAAAACCACATAGTATTTTTAAAATTAATGGTTGTTTAGTTATTTAACTTATTTTTATCCGACTTCGTGACAGTAAAGGCAGTGATGCTTGTCGGGCCTATCTATGTATGTATATGGGATTTTTATATTCCGCATAACATCCAAACGTCTGGACTGATTTTAATAAACAAGGTCTCATTAAGTTCAACCTAATCTTCCCAGACATAGGATGTATAAACCGTTAAAATATACAGTATGGCGGTTGTCAGCCACCATAATGTCGTATATCTAGATTTTTTGTAAAAAAATACGTGTAAGTAGGTAACACAATGACAAGAACAAAGTGAAGGTACTGATGAAGCAATTTCTAATGAGCAATGCGATGGTACTGTGGGTATAAGAGGCAGAGATCTCTAGCCTTTCTCCTTTGGTCTGGTGAAGTAAGATGATTCGCCTATCAGCCAAGCAGCTCGTTTCTGAATAAAAACTAGGGGAGACAAGGATGTCCCTGGGGCAGGACCCCAGTATTAGTAAATTTTCTTAATAACATTCACTAAAAAGTAGAAAGAATGAATAAAAGCGACACAATCGTTATTTAAGTTACTGGATATGCAAAAACTTTTAATAATAGCATCTAAAAGACGGGAATTAAAACTTCTCATTTATCATAAGGGTGTAACGAGCGAGAGAAAACTTTAAGATGTCTTTACAAAATGGCTTTTATATTTTGATTAAAAGTGGCACACTGCCACAACTATCATAAAATAAAGTAAGTTTTCCTGCCGGGAATACGATTCATTCTTTTAAAAGACATGTCAAAGCGAGTAAAGTATATAGCTTTCGGTCTGGAAAACTTTCGACTTTATAATAAAATCTGGTCGGAATAAAGAAAAAGGAGCTACATGTAAAAGAACTTTCATAATAAGGTGCTGCTTAGTTTCTATTCTTCAATTTTGCTAACTACAAATTGGAGAGTGTGTATTTTATTGTGAACAGGAAATAAAAGAGCCGCAGAAAGTTTTTCTAAAGTTTCAGGATCATTCTCATCAATCGCTTGCGGTCTAAAGTTTGGGCTCCAGGCCTAAGGCGGAAAGACAAGAGAATAATATGTTGTTCGGTCCCATCTCTTTATCAGTGACAAGGTTCAATGATACTTTATTTATCTTCGCAGGCAGATTCCTGTGTTTTATGCGGTCGAGTTGATTTATGTAAAAAGGATGCAGCAGTACCCTTAAATTTACAAGAAAAATGCGTGCTGAAAGAAATATATAGCGGGTGTACCAATTACAATTTCCCACCTGGAAAATATCGGAATTTAAAAAAAACCCGAGACATATCGACTTTGTTTTCAAGAAGGGCACATGACGGCGTAAGTTTTGGTGTCTTGGAACCTACTCCTTAGGCGGGGGCTTAAAGTACCCTTAAATTTCAAATGGCACCCTATTTTTTTTAAATATTATTGGCTGCGGCATCTCACGCCATTAGCACATTATTTCCCATCATTGAGTATTTTTTACAAATATTCCAGACAAAGTCAACTTGGCTCGCCCGGGAATCGAACCCGGGACCTCTCGCTTTGCAGGCTGGCACCTAGCCACCTGCGCCACGAGGGCGTCTAAAATGGCACCCTATGTTGACAGATTTAAAAGCTTTCTGAATTCTGCTCACGACAACGACTTTTAGTGAATTTTTATTTAAAAAAATTCGCTAATATAGAGGTATTGATGGTGAGACTTTGCAAAAAAAAAATTGAAATGAGCGCGAATTTCGGCCCCTTGAACCCATATCCGGGGTCAGTTTCGATATATATATATATATATATATATATATATATATATATATATATATATATATATATATATATATATATATATATATATATATATATATATGTATGTATGTATGTATCCAACCGATAACTCAAAGAATAATTAACCGATTTTGATGAAACTCGGCAAGTGCCTTTCTTTTATTAATAGCTTGGATGAGTTCGTTGACCAGGAAAATCGGACAAGGTTTTCCGGGAAAATTTTGAGATTCCTTTCGAAAAAAAAATTTTCTCCGAAAATTACAAAGCTATTTCAATTAAATTTGGTGTGCGTGCTGCATTGGGAAAGACCTAAGTATGTACCAAAATTCAGCTTTCTAGGTTTACAGAAAATTGAGCTATTAAAATTTGAAGCATTTATTTTTAATATCACCGCGTTTCATTGACAATGGCAAACCTGGCTTGGTATATGAGATCTAGTATGTCTGAGTCGTTGCCTAGTAACAGATCATTTGATATTATTGCGCAGGTCTGTTACACGCTGTAACTGACGTTTATCGTATGGTATTAGATTGTTTATCACAAATTATTTGTGTTGTTTGGGAATTTTTATATATAAGTGCAAATTATTCCTTTACGATTTTATTAATGTTAGTGGGTGGACTAACTAGTGTTTGTTATGTTTTGTCAACACATATAAAGGATCGAAGTTTTACAAAAGAGCTGATATGCAACAGGTGAGTTGTTTTCACTCTGACGCTTTGGCGGTAGTTTTAGTTAAGTTTATGGTTTAACGGTCCATAATTTTTAGCTAATTTTCGTACAAAAAATTCGTCAAGAGGAGACCGCGACTTTAGAATTTTAAAAAGATTTCTTCAATTGAGCGCAAATCTATATCCGGGTTTACGTTCAGTTTTTATCTGTTTACATATATACATGGTGACGCATTTCTACGGTAAAGCTCAATATAATTATTATTATACAAGAGACGAGAAAATAATTTATAAGTTCATTATAGGGTGTCTTGAACTGCATCTTATAAAATTATTTTCACAACCACAGGCTGGCCCAGAAGTCGTTGGTGATCGCTACAATTTTTTTCGAACAGCCCTATTTTATTGAATTTTTTATCGAAATATATTTGTAAGAAAAAAATCGAGACGCAGTAAGTGCCTTTTGGTAGCAAATTTTCATTAAATGCTTCAAATTTCAATAACTCAATTTGCTATTAACCTAAGGTTTGTTGGCTAGAAAACCAACATTTAAAGTTTATTGTCGGAAATTTTTTGTACATTTTCAAACAATAAGTTATTTTGGTAAAATATGGCACATTGTTTCTACTATATAGGTTATACTGGTAACCAAATTGATGACTGCTTCCATTAAAAAGACATATCTGCTATTCAAAGCATTTTTATAAAAATTCACTTCCATAAGGCATTTGCTGCGTCCAGACTTTTTTATATTTTGGTTTGGATAGCGAATAAAATCGGCAATTAAAGAATGGACCAAAATATTAATGAATGCAAGAACGTTATTTAATTAAATAATATTATACTATATCTTAATAAACTTTATTGATACGTGTTTTACTTTAAACGAGACAAGTAAATAACCCATAAAATCATTACATACAGTCGATTGAATTCCAATTGGTGAAAATGGTTTATACAATTGCTAAAAGAGTGAAAATAATTAGTTTGTTCTAAAAGAATAACTGTGCACGAGAGGCAGCACGGATTTTCAATGATCTTCATCCTAAGAAAAACACTTCGCATCTGTACGTTCTGGAACGAATGCATACATTTTGGGAAACTGGATCGGTTGCAAACAGAGAGCATCAACGTGAGGAGTTCGTACGTAATGAGGGTAATCAAGTAGCTGTCCTGAGTCACATCGCAATGGAACAAAATTTGCAAGTACTTCAGGATATTCTATAGCTAGTTGCCGGCGAATCTTAAAACGTAATAGGGATCACCCATACAAAATTAATTTGGCACAGGAACTTAATGCAGACGATCCTGATCTCCGCGTGCAGTTCTGTGAAGAAATCCAACTTTCTTGTAATCAATCTTTTTATTCCGATGAATGTACGTTCCAGCTGGATGGCCAAGTCAACCGCCATAATTGCCCCTACTGGTGTGATGAAAATCCAAGAATTTTTCGTAAAACTCATACCCAGCATCCGGGAAAATTTAATGTTTGGGCTGGGAAACCACCTCATAGGGCCTTTCTTCCTATCGGGCAATCTGGATGGAAACATGTATCTGGATCTATTGGAAACTCATATCTACGCGACAACTGTAGAAGTATTGGAAAATGATAACGCTTTGGCAAAAGAGGATGTGTGGTTGCACAGGATGGTGCTCCACCACATTATTCGACAGCTGTGCGTGGTCTTCTTAATCAGGGCACTCAAAAACACTGAATAGGATGCAGAGGTTCAATTGAGTTGCTCCCAGATCGCCAGAATTAACACCCTTAGACTTTTTTGGGGACACTTGAAGTCGAAAATTTATGCAACTTACTTGAGGAGGTTCGTCAGCGAATTGTTGAAGAATGTCGGTAGATAACTCCCGAAATGCTTCGAAATGTTCGTTCGAAAGTGGAGCAAAGTTTTATTATTGTATGGAAGTGGAGGGAAAACAATTTGCACGTTTAATTAAATAACATTCTTCCATTCATTGATATTGTATCTTATTCTTTAATTGATGACTTTATTACCATATGCAAGCCACAATTTAAAAGGTCGTATGTTGTCGTGAGCACTTGAGCACCTTGAAAACAAAGTCGGCGTTTTTTCTCTTTTTTTTATGCCTATATTTTCCAGGTGGGAAGTTTTAATTGGCACCACCTGTATATATACTGGATGTAACATAAATAGATGTCAATAATGGAAGGGCGTTCATCTGTACACAATTTACAGAAAAAAGTTCATACAAACATAAGGCCGATTGTGCTTTTTTTGAAATACATGGTTTTGAAAATATTTATAAAAACTGTTTTTTTATAGGTTGTGAAGTAGATTAGATATTTTTATGAAACTTTCTGTGTGTAAATTAGGGGTAGAGACACATCTTTTATCAGGAAAACGAATTTTCCCATGTAACTAGTTACACCCTCACTAATGTGACTTTGAATATTTTTAATAAAACATGTATTACGCCGTTGCTTTTTTCAAAAACAATATTTGTATTAATTGGGTTCCATTTTGTAATAAAAAAACGGTTGATGTAGCAAGTTTGTTGTAGCGAATTTCCATAAGTTTTATAACACATTGCGTAACCTACTTTATTCGCTTAGTATTCCATTGGACCTGTTTTAACTTATTTATGTTAAATAGAGTGTATGAAAGATAGATAACCTTCCAATGACCTCTTTTTCTCTGCAAAAGCACACATATTGAATTTAAGTAGCTGATTCTTATATACACTTCACTATGAAGCATGTTAACTTTTTTATTTAAAATAAATTCTGGAACACTGAATCCCTAATTTGATGTAGCGACAATTCATTACTTTATGACGGGTCGACCGATTTTCAATTTTTAGTGAATTTTCTTTGAAAAATTCACTAATGAGGAGATCCCGACTTTTGAATTTTGAAAAAAAATCTTCAAATGAGCGCTATTTAGGACCCCTGGAACCCAAATCCGAGGTCGGTTTCAGACTTTATATGTTATATATTCCTGGAAATTTTTCTTTCGAAAAAAATTTATATCTCCGGAATTAACAACGTAAGGGTAACAACGCGGATTTATATCATTAAAGGTACGTTACCTACCAACATTTAGCTCTGTATGTTAAAAGACAAAAAAGCTACAGGCATTTAATGAAAAATAAATTTGAGTTTTCCTCAAAACGTCAAAGTCGCGATTAAAAACGTCAAAATTGATCATATTTATACAATAAACCTGAAAATAATATGAGCTATGGAAGGAAAATGTCTCAAGAAGAATGTTTTACAAAGCCTGAAGTCTTAGTTTCAATCGTCATTGTCCTTCATTTTACTAAAATATTCCGATAAAATTCATTTCAAATAGACCCTTTCTCTGATACTTTGGCAGTAGTGTTGGCTATAGAGTTTATCGGTTAATGGTATATCATTTTTGTCGAATTTTCGTAAAAAATCTTTAAAGCCCAATATATCCGTTGTTATGCAAGATACGAAAAAAATTGTATACATTAATTATGAGGTGTCTTGAGCTACATCTTAAAAAATATTTCTACAATTACAGGGTGGCCCATAAGTCGTTGGTGATTTAAATTTTCTTTTTTAGGGAATTTTTTAAAAAATATTCACTAATGTGATCTGTGTTTATATATATATATATATATATATATATATATATATATATATATATATATATATATATATATATATATATATATATATATATATGTGTGTGTGTGTGTGTGTGTGTGTGTGTGTGTGTGTGTGTGAGTGTGTGTGTGTGTGTGTGTGTGTGTGTGTGTCGTACCGATAACTCAAAAAATAATAGACCGATCTTGATAAAAATTGGTAGGTACCTTCCTTTTGCAAGTGGCTTTGATATGTTCGTTATCCAGGAAAATCGGACAAGGTTTTCCCGGGAAATTTTGTGTTTTCTTTCTAAAAAAAATTATATCCCCAGAAATAACAAAGTAAGGGCAACCAAATATGGAGTGTACCAGGTACCAAAATTTAGCTCTCTATGTTTAAGGACAAAAAAGTTACAAGCAGCTAAAGAAACAAATTTTGAATTTTTCCTCAAAACGTCAAACCCGCAATTTAAAACGTCAAAATTGGCAATGTTTAGGCAAAGAACGTGAAACAAATACGGATTGTGAAAAGAAAATGTTGCAAGAAGAGTGTTCTGCGAACCCTTAAGTTTCAGATTCAACCGTCATTGTCCTTCATTTTACTAAAATATTTACAAAAAATTCATTTCAAGTAGACCCTTTCTCCGATGCTTTGGCTGTCGGTTTAGTTAAGTTGATGCTTTCGCTGTAGGTTTAGTGAAGTTTATGGTTTAACGGTCTATAATTTTTAGCTAATTTTCGTAGAACAAATTCGTTTCTGTATTTTAGCATTTTTTATCGAAATATGATGCATGTTTGTAAGAAAAAAATATGGACGCAGTATGTGCGTTTTGGTAGCAAACTTTCATTACATCCTTCAAATTTCAATAACTCAATTTGCTATTAACGTAAGTTTTGTTGGTTAGGAAGCCAACATTTAACTTTATTTTTGGAAAGTTTTTGTATGGACGCAGCAAGGGCGTTTTGGTTGCGAATTTTCATTAAATGCTTCAAATTTCAATAACTCAATTTGCTATTAACCTCGTTGGCTAGGAGACCAGTTTTCTCGGAAACATTTAAAGTTTATTTTCGGAAAATTTTTGTACATTTTCAAATCATTATTTTGATTAAATTGATTAAATATTGTTCCTACTATATAGGTTATACCGGTAACCAAACTGATGCCTGCTAGCATTGGAGCGATATATTTGTAATTAAAAACATTTTAATGAAAATTCACTTCCATAACGCACTTGCTGCGTCCAGAGTTCTTAAAATAAAGTACCCCAGAAGCTCCACATCCTGGCATCCGTTATTTTAAGATTTGTTTTTTTCTTAGCCTACTACAATAACAAATAAGATACCAAAATTTTTTTACCAAAAAAACCAATATCTCTATCGATTTAGGCACATCTGTAACTCCCAAATCCCAAATTTCAATATAGTAATTTATACTGAGTGTTCACAACTTGAGTGCAAAAAATGAAAAGCTCCACTTTTTAAGAGTGTCCTGTGTAAACGCTACTGAGCGTTGCAAATATTAGACTGCCATTGAATTAAGAGTCACCTCATGTATCAATTCACACAATATCATCCGCATATCTTATACAGCGTGTTCATAATAAATACGAAAACATACCCTTTTACAATGTATGACCCAATCTGGACTTTGATGGGACGAGCATCTTAGATTTTGGGAAGACACCCCTCCATTATTTCTAACAGTAGGTTCACAATTTCATCACTAAACAAGAACGTTTTATCGGTTGGGTCACTAATTTTCTTGGCACCATAATGAATATTCCTAACATTTTCATTGTAATTTTCCAAGGTAGTTTCTGTCGGTTCCCGCCAGAATTGTATATAATATTTTTAGTTTTTAGTTACTAGATAATTTAACCAGAGGCACCCCAGTCATATATAACTACCAATATTGTACTAAAAATACCCTAAATTGTCTAACGGTGGCACTTCTAAGATTAAATTGTAACCGAAAGATGTGAGGTGTTGCTTCTGCCTATTTGTATGTCGATCTCGAAGCGACCAGACCTTTCCGTCAATCCATTGTATAGTCTCCTTTGTGTATATAATAAAGATAGTATTGTTAAGTTTAACATTCTCTGTTTTGAACTTCAACTAACCACCATTAACATACAGTCCACTAGTAAACAATAATCAGCAGCTTCTACTGTCTTTATCAATACTTACATTAACATAAACAAACCGTCTACAGTTTGACAGTTGATATTAGTTGGCATTTTATATCACTTGTCAAGTCGTTCTACACTAAATACGTGGTGAAATCGACACAAATATGGTCAGAATTTTATCAGTCAACGAAGAAATTTAATTAATTCGATTTGTGGGCGATGACCATAAGACATATCGACAGGTTGCGGCAAAATTTAACAGGCGTCATTCAAATAGTGAATCCGTGACTTTTCAAACAGTTGCAAAAGTAAATATGTATTTTGATAGAATTAGGAGTATTGCTTCAACGAAGCGTACCAGAAATGAGAATAATCGTTTAGACAACGCTATTATGAACGATTTCCAAGGAAATGCGACGACCAGTGTGAGACAACTAGCACGAAATCTTAACTTGAAATCAACTAAAGTTTGGAGGTGCCTTAAGAGAAACAAACAAAATACCGGTAACCCCAAAATTTTGCATACCTTGGAAAATGGCGAGGAAGGTATTAGAATGGAACTTTCAGTATAGTGTCAAGGAAACTAATTAAGAAATACAACTTTCTTGTCTAAAATAATGTTGAGCGATGAAGCTACCTTTACAACTAACGGAGTGGTGTCTTCCGAAAATTTAAGGTAGTGGTCCGATCAAAAATTAGATAATGGAAATACTCTTCCAAAATTAATGTCTGGTGTGGCATACTCCACAATAAAATAATACGACCCTTCTTTTTTTTTTGAGGAAAATCTCAAGACAGAACTTTTTAAACAACGTATTATGGGACGTTTTAGAAGATATGCCTATAAGACTGAGACATGACATGATTTTTAAGCTAGATGGTGCTCCTATGCATAATGCAAGAATGGGAAGTGAGTGGTTGAAAAGGAAATTTGCGGTAAAATGAATAGGACCAAACAGTCCCCTTATTAGATGGACTTCCTGCTCACCCGACCTAACACCACTTGGTTATTTTCTTTGGGGTACCCTCAAAGAAAAAGTTTATCGAGATCAACCAATCAATGCGAGAGATTTAAAAGAAAAAAATCGTGACGCGTGTAGATCTATTACGCCAGAAGTAATACGAAAATTTACTGGCAACTGTTGGAAGAGGCTATAAAAATATATTTCGGCACCGGTTAGTCGAATTGAAATCGGCACAATTTAAAAGTTCCTTTTTGCTCAATACTCATTTTGTTATCTTTCCTTGTTTTTCTATATTAGCCTATAAAAAGTATGAATTAAATATATTTTATCGGGTCATTTGACTTGAATTGATCTAACATAAGCACGATCATTATTTCATGCAAATTAGAAGCAAGAATAGACAATTTGCATGTTTTTTTCCCTATCACATCTGATAGATGACTTTTAATACGAAGCAAATAACGAAGCAAAAAAGTATTTGAAAATGCGAATTTTATAATTGATTTCACACACCATTATTTTGCCTGCATAATCTGTGACGTAACTGGACGGTAATGTCACAATGACAGTGAGCTTGCTCCTCTGTGTTTACATCACCACGATGTTGAGACCCAAGCGAACGTGCTCATCATACCATAAGGCAAATGTAAACACGTCATTTATTCACTGTCCAAGTACGTCACGACCAATAACAGAACGTTCGGGGTCACATGATAATAATTTCAAATTTTTTGATTTTAAAATTCTTTTTTGTCCACTACATATGTTTTTGGGTATTTTCATGCATGTAATAATGTTCTATGTATGAAAAACTTTTAGATAAATGTTAAATTCATGTAATGGAAAATCCATGCAGATTGTCTATTGTAAATCGATTTATTTTTAAAACTTCGTGGCGCATGTAGCAATAAACCCGCTGGGCTCCGTTTTTCGATATTTCCGTATTTATTATCAACACTCTATATCAGATATGAGGATGTGTATTGTGTGAATGTGTGATACACGACTCTTAATTCAGTGGCAATCTAATATTTGCAAGACAGTCAGTGGAGTTTACCCGGTGCACTCCAAAAAAGTAGTTTTTTTTCTTCATTTTTTGCACTCAACTCGTGAATAGTCCGTATAAGTTACGATATTGAAACTGGGAATTTCTGGAATGTGCCGAAATCGATAGAGATATTTGTTTTCTCGTAAAAAATGCTTTAGTCATCTTTTGGGGTCTTATTTCTTATCGTAGTAGGCTATGGAAAAGCGAATCTTAAAATAATGCATACCAGGATGTAGAGCTTTTGGAGTACTTTAGTTTAAAAAAATCGGCCGACCCGTTATAAAATAATGAATTGTCGTCACTTAAAATGAAACACACGGTATACAGAAGTGCGTACAAATATGACACAGACATAGAGAAGTCTGCATCCTCTCAGACAGCCAGGCAATGCTAAGGATTCTGAAATCTTTCAAAACGGAGTCTAAACTGAACTGGAACTCCAATAGTCCTTTAAGCAGCAGGCTACGAACAACAAAGTAACTTTGATGTGGGTACCAGAGCATCAAGGCATTGAAGGAAATGAAAAGGCAGATAGACTTGCAAGAAAGGCAACAACAGCACCATCATGTGGCACAGAGCCCTATTGTGGCTTACCAGAAAGCCATGTAAGAAATAAACTTGGTACTCGGGAAAGAAACCAAATGCTGGAGGAAAACGCCGGTTTGAAGGCAGCAAAAACGGTATCACGATAACAACTGTGAAGTCTGAACTGTTTCTTGAATTAAACAGGAATGACTTGAGAACAATCACAGGACACTCCACTCCTAACTTTATGAAGATAGCCAAGGTGAACAGTGAAAACTCCAGGTGCTGCACTGCAGCAGCAGAAACAACAGAACATGTTCTATGCTACTGCATGGCTCTGTTTTGCAAAAGGCTCAAATACGTTGAAGGGATGGCCCTAACACTACAGGAGATATGTAAAATAGCTCCCAAAAATACTAGACTACATAAATGATCAGAACTTTTTGGGCAACTATTGGAAAAATAAGTCATGCACACAAGACCCATCGGGGTCGCAGCGTTGAGAGATCAATCTACAACTCAAATCCCACAAGGCACCCGGAATTGATGGTATAGTGTCTAAAATTCTGAAAATCATTTTATATGGAAACCTTTAGTTTACCTCATAAACAGCTATTTGGAAAAATCTTATTACCAAGGTTGTTCAAAACGGCTCTAAATATCCTACTTTATAAAAAGAGACATCAAATATGCCTAATTATTTGCGTATATTGCTGATATCTAACAACTTTAGTAACAAATGTGCAGAAGAATAAAATATGAGGATTGGCGAGTACCACTTGAAATATAGGTTATATATATATATATATATATATATATATATATATATATATATATATATATATATATATATATATATATATATATATATATATATATATATATATAATAGCAAACAGTACAAAATTACACAGGGAAACAATACAGAGGGTGTCATTGCAGCTCTAGTGTCTAAAATTTATGAATCCATTGAAGAAAGCTAAAAAAGCCTTTCTATTTTTTGACCTTGAAAGGCTACTGATGTAGACAGTTCTGAGCTGCTTTTAGAAAAATTGGATGAGCTTGAATTTAGGGGCAATAGAGGAAAATTTATGGAAGATTATCTGACAGATATAAGCTAGTGTGTTAGGTTGGGGGATGCAGTAAGTAGGCGAGAAAGAATTTTGTATAGCACACTACAGGTCATATTCTGGCACCAAATATTTTTAATATTTATATAAACGGGCTGTGTGATTATAAAGGTGGGGGTGATATTTTTCTAACGATACAGCTATCTTTTATTTAGGAGACTCATGCAGTGGCGTAAGAGTCATTTGGAGGTAGATTTTCATCAATAAAAGAATGGCTTGTCACACATTTGCTTTCGATCAATTCTAAGAAGACACACATGTAGTGTTTTCAGCATATAAAAATGGTTTGCCAAATTACGCTGAAGTGGCTTTTACCGTAGATGGTACAAAATATAAGATAAAGACCTCGGAATCTTTCAAGTATTTGGGAGTCGCAATAGATCAACATCTCAGATAGAACAACCACATAGATGGCTTAACGAAAAACCGAGAGAATTAATATATTTAAACACATGCAGGCGCTAAAAGGTCAAAACATCTAAGATGCTAAATTATGTTATATTTGCTTGTGTTAGCACCACGCAAGCATTACATGTGTAATGTGTAATGTAATATAAATGTAATGTAAGGAATACAAAAAAGATTTCTTAAATTTATTTAACCCGGCGTCGGTAACGTGAATTTACGTGACATGTTCAGTAACGCGGGGTAAATATAACACCTTTTTTTCAATCTGACGTGAACTTCTCTCCCAGTACTAACCCTAATTCCATATATTCTAATTGTTTATTCATTGCATAAAAGGAAAATGTATTTTCGATTCAGAAGTCATTTAGTTATAAATTATTACGACTCACAAACGAAAACTCATGTATTTCTAAAAATGTACAATATTGCATACTAAAACAGTATGAGTATAAAAGAAATATCATCAAATAATTCCATAACTACAAGAAATTATGACAATAAACCTGAATGAATATAAGAAAATAACAAAAAAGGACAAATTTCCGCCCAGACACTTATTACATGATTCCAAAGTGTGGCAAGATTTGCGCCAATGTTTTAACAGTTTTGAAACACTTACTCCTCGCTACATTCTGGGCGCTTTATAACTGCAGAGTCGATGCATATATTTCGATTGCAGATGATGCAGCTATGCCTGGTTTTCTTGTCCTTTGACCATGGCATTACAACACATCTTCCTTGCTTGTTAGAACCTTGGGAAGCAATGGATTTTCTGAAGGCGAATTTGCAGGACGGTTTTCAAAAACTACAATCATCTTCCTGCCTAGTCCTCTGTTGATCCGGGGATTATCCTTTCTCCTTCCAATATATTCTGACAAATAAGCTGTAATCCTAGATTCTTCAGGAAGTGTCTCCTGTTCATAGCGGAGTCTCCGTTATTTTCTCGGTATATAATTTGTGAGTTGATAGCAGCTGTGTTCATTAGCGAAAAGAAAATGGTAAGGGGCCATCTCCTGGAATTGCGAGCAACCCTGTAGGAAGCTGACAGCCCATCCACTGTATCGACGCCACCTTTTGTCATATTATAAAACGATATCGATTCTGGTAGTCCTTTCTCTCCTGTATCTAAATCAATGCAATCATCATGATGCATCGACGAGAGCAACAGGACGATCTTATTATTTTTGGCCTTGTAAAAGACCAAAGTGAGATGTTTTGGAACTCAAAAGTGCTCGAATATAGGTCTCTATTTATCGAATTGAAAAATTCTGGAAGAATCTGCTCCTTGTTTTTTCTCTAAGTTCTTACTGATGCCAATTTGTGATCCGTCAGAAGATCGGTCATCAATTCGCAGCTGTATACGAGTTATCGAAACTGGTATTGCGACAGCTTCCTGATATTTCGTTACTCAGTCGCTTCACAACATTTCTTGGTGAATTACTGACGTTCTTATAGGGACCTTCAGGGCGCTTTCCTAAATATACTTCCATATTTAGAAGAGAGAAAGTTCTGGGATCGACTAGGGCATGGATTTTTATTCCGTGCTTAGCAGGTTTGTTAGGCATATATTACCGAAAACTGCATCTACCTCTAAAAGGTTCTAATTTTTCGTCAACCGTCAGATACATTCCGGGTGAATACGCATCTTTACAATTCTCGGCAAATTTTTCGAATACTCCTCTGAATGCGGAAAATTTATCGATGCGTCGTCTTTTGTCACGATTCTCGATATTATCGAATCGAATGCACGAGAGTATTCATGAAAATCTTTTGTACGTAATGGTTAATCTGAAGATGTCAACACCTGTCCCATCAGCGTTGCACAGGTCCTCCAAATTTTGTTTACTGGATCTATAATAGCCAGCTAGATACAACATTCCCAGAACAGCTCGTAATTCAATCAGTTCTACCTCATAGACAAATTTGTTTTCCTTATAAGCATTGGCCTTGTCTCTCAGCTTCACATTCGTGTATCTGACTATGTTTGCTAACATTTCAGTGTCCATAAACAACTCCCAACACTCTACCACAGTTTTAGCGTTCTTGGCATTTGATTTGACGCAGGGAAGTTTCGAAATTATGTTCTCGGCTCTAGTCCTGACAGCTTTTCTTGACACTTCCTTGAGCCATTTAGTTTGTTTATCTTTCCTTCTAGAATGTCCAGGCTCTGTGCCTTCATCACAACTATCCTTTTCGACAAAATGCTCGCATTTGTTGATATTAGCTGGAAAGCGAATACGCTTTCCTCTGCTTCATTTTCAGTCTCTTGTTCTATGTCTGAATTTTCGCTAACATCGTCCGTCTCTGTCGTGTCTTCTGAATTAATGTAATCGTCTATATCATCTGATTCTGGCCACAGTGCAAGAAGCCTCTTTTGCTCAAGCATTGTATGATGACATGACTGTAGATAGGACTAATTTAGTTCTCACATACCACAGTTTTCGGTCAAGAGAAATTACCAGGTATTAGGCCAGAAAAATTACAGTGACAGTAACCTGGGGTAAATATCACCCCAATGGACTTTAACTTGAACGTAACATCACCACGCAAAACATAAACGGATACTAACTGACTATACTGCTTCAGTATGTATCTAAATTAAGATACATGGCGGCTGGTCGTACTCACGCGCATGTGCATAGAACTGGAGACCAATAAACATTGGCGGGGTTGTATTTACCCCACGTTACCGACGCCGGGTGAACTCAAGCCTGTCACGTATTCCACAGAGCAACTATATTTGGATACATAAATAATGAGTATTTTGCAAATATACAGTTATGTACTAATAATGAACAGTAAGGAAATGTGTGTCACTTGCGTGAGCAGTAGGGATAGGCACATTTCTTAAAACATCAAGGTTAACATCGATGTTTAACATCGAAACCTATTATCGATGGTAGGAAAAACATCGGCTGGAACACATCGATGTTGGGAAACATCGATGTTTTCAAAATAATAGTAAATTTACTAATTCTATGTTCTTTCAAAAAAAAAATAGTTTGTAGTTTTGTAGGCATTAGAAAATGGAAACATATTCCGATGCAGATTATGGCAGGTGCAGGTTAAAAAACGGCTATTACTGGTTCTGTGTTACTGTCAGAGCCCAGCGCCATCAGTCTCCGAGCCTTAAACCAAATACTTTATACTGACAATACAGGACACTCCGGCTGATTTCGTGTGTCAAGAATATCAGCGCCCCTAGCGGATAGTACTGATGTTATGTCGTTCGAGAACGTTTAACACTAGGAATTGCTGGTGTTGAACTATGTATAATTAAGTTTGAGCTGTGTTTTTTACAATAAATGTTAGTGGTTGGGTGTGTGCAATCTATAATTGTTCGAAATATAACGTGCTAAATCTATCTAAGACATTTCGTAGGTCGCCAAAGGATGGCGAAACGTGAATATGATTTTTTGTTTTCTTTTGTTACCAGCGATTTTTTTACAAATTCGTCTAATAATGAATATTAAACAATAACTATAACATTGACGATAATTTCATATTATAGATGCAAGAAAAGGGTACTGTTGCCAAGAAGAACTTCCAGTGCATCAAAAAAAAAAAAAGAAATATTAAGGCAAAAAAAGTTTTGCGTTAATAATAAATGATATAAGAAAACTGTTTTTCTATCTTCTTCTGTGTCATGTTTTATTTCAGTATGGCATAAATTGTCACATTTTTTCACATTTAAAATTATTTTACTTGGTAAAGGCTTTTAATTATCTTCCCAAGACAAGTTTTTAAAGAGACAAGTATAAATAGCAGATTCAGCCATATAATAGATTTATTCACGGAAGTAAGAGTTAGTCTCGCCTTTCACCTGCACAATTTCTTAATTATATACTAAGTATATCAGTTACATATTTTAAAATATTAGATTAATAAGACAGTTTTCATGCAGAGATACAACAAATTGAATACTGTGCTACAATTTATACCTAGAACAATTAGTTATAGGTAAGTACAGATTGTAACTTAATATCCTCAGAAACAGCTTTCAGTATATTCCTATACCTACCCTTGAAATAGTAGTTTAACGACGGTTTTAAGGTAGTACTTTAAATTATGATGAAATAAGATTATGGGTAAGAGAAATTTGCAGAATTATTCATGCTGAATTCATTTAGGTTTCAAGCTGATTGTTGTTACAAATTCTATATATAACTATATAATCAGAAAAATTTCACTATTTTGTCATGCACTAGTTTTTATATTCATCTATAATAAACCAATTGTCTAAATTAAGAATATGTAGGTAATTATACAATTCAAATTACCCGCTCAGTTGTCAGTACTTCACGCGAGGTGACGCTAGTGTACTTGTCACAAATATCACTAATGCTAAAGCATAGGAGTGTCCTGTATTGTCATTATATAGTATTTGCTTAAACGTTCCTGTTTATGATGCTACTACACAATTAATCGGACAGGAGTGCCCATTTATGCCAGGTAGCCGGAATTTAATACTTACTGCGTTCACGTACAAATTGATGTATTTTTTAGCTACTTAAAGACTTTCGAACTGAACAATTACAGAACATTTGTGGGATACGTAACGATGTTTCGATGATTACAAATAACATCGATGTTAAAAATATAACATCGAAATAACAACATCGATGTTTTAAACATCGATGTTCAATGGAAAACATCGATATTCCAAAAACATCGATGTTAGGTGCCCATCCCTAGTGAGCAGTACTATTGTAAACGCCATTACTGCTGTATACTTAGGTTAGCCTGGATAAAAAGTGTATACTTATCTTTGAGACCAATAAATTATGATATTATTATTATTACTTCCACATCGTTACGTGTGAAATTATGGCATAGGCGAGAATTTTTTTTTTCAAAATTTTTCGCCTAAAAATGTCGTTAGCGTTTTCGAATTTGGTATACAGTTAGCACCCAACAAACAAACGGTTCTGATTGTTTTTGGGTAAAATCGCTCCAGGGGGTAGGGGATGAATGGGGAGTGATTTGGTGAAAATTGACATTTTTTCGCTAAAACTTAAGCAATATAACGTTTTACGGTTTCTTTATTAGAAAAGTTTTAATTTCATCAAACATCTGGTATTTTGTGCTGAAATTAAATTATGGGTTGGAGGTGTGGGGGTGGAATAACGGTGACAGAAATTTCGAATTTTTTTTGCTAAATCGGCGTAAAAATTTTCAAAACATATAGAAAACTTTTTTCTGGAACGAATTTTTTATGTCTGTGGGTCTGTCGGTGGGCCTGTACACCTGCCTGTTAGTAGCGCAATAACTTTCTAACCAATTGAGATATCATCTTCAAATTTGGTATTAAGTTGGCACCCGACAAAAAAACGCTTCCAATTGTTTTTGGGTAAGATCGCTTTAGGGGGTAGGTGATAAATGCGGGGTGATTTGGTGAAAATTGACATTTGTTCGTTAAAACTCGGGTAATATAACGTTTCAGACATCTATGGGTAAAGGAAACCGAATATCCTCTCTGGGATCAAGTCATGGACCCTGAATTCATTCCATGATAATGTCTTTCTAAGGAGAGTGGATTATCACAGCTATGCGGAAGTCATGATTCAATTTGCAGCACTATTAGTTTATGTAATTAGTTATACTAAAATAATTTAGTTTGCAAGAGTCAAAATCATGTTTACAAAGTGTTGTTATATGTGGTTGTCGGAGCTTAATCCTGTCTCACTGTTGTTAAATAAACTATCAATTAAAGGGTTGTTCATAATTAGGCGGCTTAAATACTCGCGGGTTACGTCTTAGGTGGAAGCTATTCTCATCCTAGTCTTATCGTTTATTTTAGATGCACACACGCCTATCAGGAAGTTCATTACGTGACGGAGCACCACTAGGGCAATTCCATAATCAAATTATCTGCTAGTGACAAACTTCTATCCTACTCAAATACTTGCGCATCGTAGCTAGATTGGCGCAGTTCTGGAAGTGGCAAGTAAATATCATTAAGATTTCTAGAACGAGGAAAATCAATGCTTACTTGTAGTATTTGTTGAAGTTGTCTTTAGCAGTGTAAGTTCATCAATTTGTAATCAGATGTAGTTATTTTATTAATTGGTCAGTAGACACGTTTTGACGAGAGACTTGGGTAATATCGCACTAAAAGCCCTTGTAGCTATAATTTAAAAAAAAACAAAAGTATTCTAATCTGTAACATAAAACAGATTCCGCACAGTTTTTTAATAACTTATCAGTGGCAGGTCGTTATTTCAGAATTTCTGATAAATAATGGAATTAGACTGAAATACTTACTTTACAACTAGAAGTATGCAGTTGGGCACTATCGAACAAATGTGCATAAATTGTTTTGTAAGAATGCAATCGTGATATTTATAATAATCTGTGTTTTTGACATTAGGAACAGTTTTGTGTGCCCAACTGAAACAAAGTTAACACCTTATCCACTCCTTTTCAAAGCTCTATTGATTTATAGGTCACATTATGTGTCTTTAATGAACACATAATAGGTTACGAGGTAAACGGAAGTCGAACATCATCATCTCTTTTCTTTAAACAATCAGGAGTATTTTACCTGACTAAACAAACTGGTTAGCGTAGGTTTAGAACACTGTGGAGGCTTAATAATTTTTACGGAATCTTTGCGGAAAAATTTTGCTTATAGAGACGTAACGACTTTCGATTTTTCAAATATATTTTTTTCAAGTGTACGCAATTTAGAACCTCCAGAACCCAGAACTCCAGAACTTTATATGCTTATATATATATATATATATATATATATATATATATATATATATATATATATATATATATATATATATATAGGGTGGCGCATTAAAAACGAAACAGACCGATTTGCGCCCAGAGAATTTTTTTTAAAGAAACGCTGAAACACGTAAATTTTAATATTGAGGGGGACATATTTTGACATAAAACTCAACTTTGTCACATCAACCCCTCATGGGTGGTGATAACAACCCTTATATTTTAAATAGGGAACATGGGTCGAGTGCTACATCATTTGAAAGCTCTTTCTTTTCTGGATTCAGCACACTAACTTTTTGGAAGTGTTATCAACTCGTTTAAAAATTATTCACAGTTGAAGATGCAAAAGCGCATTTCACTCATTCCGATAAGAAATGTGCTGATAGTCAATGTTTTGTTGGTTTGTAAACAAAAAACTGGACTATCAGAACATTTCTTATCGGAATGAGAGAAATGCGGTTTATTATTTCAGTTTATCGGTCAGTTTGATACTTGATAGTACTACCGAAAATTAATTTCACAATGGTGTATTCTGTAGAAGAAAGAGTTGAAATAATTACTCTTTTTTTCAAAAACGATAACTGTGCCAACCGTACCGCAAATTTGTTTAATGAACGACATCCGAACAGACATCTTAACAGAAAATACATTTTGGAGTTAGTTGCAAAGTTTCGACAAAGTAGTTCAGTAGCCAACAAAAAACGGGATCCTGAACGTGAATTTCCGGTTAGAAATGAGACTACTGAGATTGAAGTTTTAGGATAAATTGCTGCAGACCCAACTTTGAGCACGAGAAAATTGGCCACTGTTTCAAACATCAAAAGAAGAACTATTCAGCGAATACTGAAGCATCATTAATTTTACCCGTCTAAAATTCATCTTGTACAACAACTGAATGAAGATGATTTTGATCGGCGGCTGGAGTTTTGTGAAGTTATGACTGCACCAATAGCTGATAACAGGAACTTTCTGTTCAATATCTATTTTTCAGACGAGTGTACGTTTTTATTAAACTCTACAATCAATCGTCATAATTGCCGTTATTCGGCAGATAATAATCCAAGAAATTTTCACGAAGTCCACACTGAAACTCCAGATAAATTGAATGTCTGGACTGGCATTTTTGGAGTCCGTTTAATCGGACCAATTTTTCTTGATGGCAATTTGAGTGGCGAAACGTATTTGGAGTTACTAGAAGATATCGTTTACCCTATACTAATTGACATTGTTGAAAATGATGATCGCTATCAAGAAAATCAATTAGTGTTTAAACAAGATGGAGCTCCTCCGCATTTTTACAACGTGCTGGGAATTTTTTGAACAGAGAGTTTCCAGGACAATGGATTGGGCGTAGAGGTTCTATTGAGTGCCCCCCTAGATCACCGGATTTAACTCCTTTAGACGTCTTTCTATTGGGCCATTTAAAGAGTAGAATTTACGCAACAGAACCGGAGTCTCTGGAAGAATTACGACGATGAATTGTTGAAGAATTCCGTGTGATAACTCCACAAATGTCAGAGCTCGTTTTGAACAAAATTTGTACTTTTGTATGGAAGCTGGTGGTCAACAATTTGAACACTTTGCTTAACTGAATAAACATTTTTTTTAGTTTGCTTTTAACGAAAAATTGACTAATTAGTGAATTTCTTATCACAATGAATGAAATACGTTCTTGCAACTCCAACTGGGAATAATTTTTAAATGGGTTGATAAAACTTCCAAAAAAATTGTGTGCTGAATTCAGAAAAGAAAGAGCTTTCAAATGATGTAACACTCGACCCATGTTCTCTATTTAAAAGATAAGGGTTGTTATCAGCACCCTTAAGGGGTTGATGTGACAAAGTTGAGTTTTATGTCAAAATATGTCCCCCTCAACATTAAAATTGACGTGTTTCAGCATTTCTTGAAAAAAAATTCTCTGGGTGCAAATCGGTCCGTTTCGTTTTCAATGAGCCACCCTGTATATATATATATATATATATATATATATATATATATATATATATATATATATATATATATATATATATATATATATATATATATATATATATATACATATACACTGAGGAGGAAGTAACCGTAGTCGCTTGGTAGTTCAAATAAGTCAGAAGCTCATTCAATGGAAATAAACCTTATCGTAATATGGGAATATGGAGAATACGGCAAAGCGCCATTTTTGGTGTTATCACGGTTTTAGGCTTCCACAGCAGCTTCTACGTACACACAGTACAGCAAAAAGGAAGCTGTGGAAATAAAACTAGCAGGAGAAACCAACTCCACTGAATCTTATGGCAATGTCTGCCTTGAGGCCGACTTATTGGTGGGCAGGTAGGACATAATGACGAGTACTAAGAATGATGAAACCGGTCTGTGTCTTCTGCTATACACCTTACCGCAAGTGTCTGCAGGACTGAAGTGATGGTGGCTAGCGGGTGATGTAATTCAATGTCCGTCGCGGTATTACCCAGGGGAGTAGTTGTATAGAATTTTGACCTTTTCACTTTTTTGTTCTGGCTTGCAATTATGTTGTTTCGTACACATTGCACACATATGCGTTTCTCAAAGCATAATGTGATCACCTCACCTAGAGTCGGAAAAAAGTTATTGACCCGTACCTGCCGGGGTCTGCGAAACACTGCTGGTTCTTTGATAAAAGATGCGTATTCCCTTGTGAGAAACAACTCAATCTTCTTGGGGTCATGTATCACATTATTTATTAATACCGCCAACAAATATTGCGTGATGTGATTCAATGCCCGCTGCGGTATTACCCCGAGGAGTAGTTGTATAGGATTTTGACCTTTCCATTGTTTGAAATATTTTTATGAAAATAATCTACCATAACGTACCTGCAGCCTAAAGACTTTTTTGTTATTCTTCTTAAGACGCCGTCTCCCTACGAAGGTTGGCGATCCAACTGGCTATAATAGTGCGTGATACCGCACCTCTGAAAATCTCCACAGATGTCCGTCCGAACCATCGACGCAGATCTTTCAGCCAT
Source organism: Tillus elongatus (assembly GCA_964006375.1). Classification (NCBI taxonomy): domain Eukaryota; kingdom Metazoa; phylum Arthropoda; class Insecta; order Coleoptera; family Cleridae; genus Tillus; species Tillus elongatus. The sequence goes on from OZ023264.1 coordinate 114,969,984, forward strand.
GAGTTCTGCCGTCTGCCCACAGATCGTTTGCCCTCGATCTTTCCTTCGATGAGGGGTCGGAGGAGCTCGTACCGCTCCCCCCTCATAATGTGCCCGATGTATTGAAGCTTTCGTTATTTGATGGTTGTCAGCAGTTCTTTGCCTTTACCTATTCTCCTTAGCACTTCCTCGTTGGTTATCCTGTCTACCCAAGATATACGCAGTATACGGCGATACAAGTACATCTCAAAGCCATCAATGCGGCTCTCCATTGATTGGCAGAATGTCCAGCTCTCGGAGCCATGGAGTAGCACTGGGAAGATATAATAGCGCAATATACGTATGCGAAGCTGTAGGTTTAGGTCTCTACTGGTGAAGAGTTTCTTCATGGAGATGAATGTCCTTCTGGCCTGTTCTATCCTTGATCTGATTTCCATTTTAGGGTCACCGTTCTCGTTGACGAGGGCTCCAAGGTATTTAACGGACGACACCTGTTCCACAACCTGGTTGTTAATTTGAAGGATCGCCCGTCTTGGTGTCCTGGAGAACACAACCACCTTGGTCTTGGCAACGTTTATGTGTAAACCATACCGTGTGCTATGCTCAACGATGAGGTCCATCATATTCTGGAGATGTGGTAGGCTGTCGGCGACCACAACCGTATCGTCGGCGAATCGTATATTATTAATAAGGGTGCCGTTGATTTTAACGCCCTCTTTTACATTCTCTAGTGCCTCCCGGAACACCACCTCCGAATATATGTTGAAGAGTAGAGGGGACAGGACACATCCTTGTCTAACACCCCTTCTGATTTTTGTTTCTTCGGATGTTATGCCCTCTATCCTAATCTCTGCAGTGTGATGCCAGTACAGCTGCGTGATGATGTTCAGATCTCCCGCATCGACTCGGGTGTATTTTAGGTTCTCAATGAGCTTCTGGTGCGAGACACAGTCGAAAGCTTTTCGGTAGTCAATAAAGCAGGCGTATATATCAACATTCATGTCTCTGCATCGCTGTGTGAAAACGTTGAGAGAGAGGAGAGCCTCGCGCGTGCCCATTCCGTTCTTAAATCCAAACTGCGTCTCCCCAGCCTGTCCTTCACATCTGGCGTATATGCGAGTGTGAACAATGCGAAGAAACACCTTGAGGACGTGAGACATCAGGCTTATCATTCGGTGGTCGTCGCATTGAGAAGCGTTCGGTTACTTTGACAGAGCGATGAACGTCGACCTCAGCCAGTCCGTTGATATTTTCCCAGTTTCATATATTGAGTTGAACAACGATGTAAGAAGTTTTAGGCCTCCATCATCTGCACTGACGAGCAATTTCAAGGTCTCCGCGTGAATATTGTCTGGTCCTACAACCTTGTCATTTTTCTGAAGTTTTATAGCACGTCTCACTTCCTCTGCCGTGATAACAAGGCTGGGTTCGTTGATATCATCATAGTCCCTAGTTGGTGGGGTCGTGTGTCCTTGAAGGAGGCCTTAACATACCCCTTCCATCTTTTAAGCTTTTCCTCAACGCTTGTTAAGATCTTGTTGTTAGTGTCCTTCAAAATACCGTGGATCTGCCTGCGCTGTGTGTTTGTGAATTCCTTGATCTTTTTGTGGAGATTAAACGAGTCGTGCTCTTTTTCTAGTATCTCCATTTCACTGCATTTTTCAGCATTTTACTTGTGGTAATAACGTTGTACTTCAGACACAGGTTTGGAACGTTTCTGTGTCCGTTATTTTTTTCATTTGCTACTTTTATAAAACAGTAAAGCAGATCATTATTTCTACAAAAAACTAGTCTTTTATCAAATTTTATTGCCGCTAAGCATTTTCTACTTCGACACTCTCACCACCTGATGAAAAACAGATATTGTTACACACAATCTCAGCAACACAACGTTTGATGATGGTAAGCACTTGTTACCTCGTTTTAGGTATACTGACTGACATTTACTAATGCAGATGAGTTTTACTTTGAATTGTCAATTCTCTTTGAGGCGACACAGAAACGTATGCTTTTCACAGTTACATCTATATTACAGCTGTTTAAAAGCAAAGTACAGACCTGTGCAAACATGCAGATAAAGCAATGATTCAAACAAACACACGAACAAACGCCCCAGCACAAGCTTCGTCTCTCGTATAAATCCTAGTGATATTTACTTGTCATTTCCAACACTCAGCCAATCTAACAATCAAGCTATGAAACTCCAGCATTTGTGGAGGAGATGAGTTCGTCACTAGGAGAGAATTTGATTATGAATTGCCTTAGAGGTGCTTCGTCACGTAATGAACTTTCTGATAAGCGTACAGGGCATATCGTAATACAATGACTGAAGGATCAAATAGGCTCAGAAAGTAGAGTGAAGGAAACACACAAACAGTCTGATAAAGTGGTGAAAGGATAACGTTGTTGCTGGCTGACATCTGGATGTGTCAGTTTGTTGCCAAGCTTTTACTACTTATTACTTGGTTAATTCGAAGATCAGATTTCTAGTTCCTTAAATGTCAAAATGTTTGTACTAAAGTAATTGTAATGTGTAAATTGTAATATGTAGGTTTAGTTACGCGCACACAAAAGCATTGCTTAGGTGCTCTGTAATTATCTATTTGTGTTGTATTATGCATTATGTTTGTGTATTAATAAGGGAATAAAGGAAAATATTAAGGTTTTTGTGAATATTTAGTTGAAATAAATTAAAATATTTAAAAAGTTGACAGTCATTTCTATTGCTGTTGTGGAAACGTTGGTGGAAATTGCGGCAGTAGAAGGTGAAAAACCTAGACAAAATTCAAAAGTGACATTACATAAAAGGGCTAACGAGGTAACATGAGGAATTTCAGATGGGGATGTTTAAAAGTTTGTAAATACTAGCAAATGCATAAGTTTTTTGCAACACACGGTGTGTAATTTTGACCACAAATAAATACGTGAAAGCATAAGTTGGGCGATAGAAAATTAGAGAAGGTGGTTTTCAAGTATTTAAAGTAATCTTTCTAAAAAGCACTTTTCGAAAAGGCTACTCGATTCTCTAATAAATTGTGTCCTCGATTTAGAAAATCAATCAATCTTGCGGACAAAATTCAAAGTTAAATTTGCTATCGCCAATTTCATTCTTCAGCCAGAGCGTTGTCTGTAGAAATAGTTTAAAATATTGATAATACTTTTTGTAAATAAATTTTATCACTGTTTTTAGTGAATTTTCTTAGAAAAAATTCACTAATGAGGAGATCTCGACTTTTGAATTTTGAAAAAATTTCTTCAAATGAGCGCGATCTAGGACCCCTAGAACCCATATCCGGGGTCAGTTTCAATTTTTATATGTTTATATATATATATATATATATATATATATATATGTATGTATGTATCACATCGATAACTCAAAAAATAATGGCCCGATTTTGATAAAATTTGGCATGTACTTTTCTTTTGTAAATGGCTTGGATAAGTTCGTTAGCCAGGAAAATCGGACGAGGTTTTCCGGGAAAATTTTGAGTTTTCATTCGAAAAAAATTCTTATATCAAAAAGTAATAGGCCGATTTTAATAAAATTTGGCATGTACCTTTCTTTTGTAAATGGCTTTGACAAGTTTGTTAGTCAAGAAAATCGGACGAGGTTTTCCGGGAAAATTTTGAGTTTTCATTCGAAAAAAAATTTTATCTCAAAGAATAATAGGCCGATTTTGATAAAATTTGGCATGTGCCTTCCTTTTGTAAATGACTTTGACAAGTTCGTTAATCAAAAAAATCGGACGAGGTTTTCCGGGAAAATTTTGAGTTTTAATTTGAAAAAAAATTATATCTTAAAAAATAAGAAATCTATGATAACCAAATTTGGTAGGTAGGTTTACGATATAAAAAGTAAACTATACACTAAAATTTAGATTTCTACGTTACAAGAAAAAAAAGTTATAATAAAATATTTTGTGCCAGATCATTTCTATGAAAATTCACTACCATAACGCACTTGCTGCGTCCAGGCTTTTAACTTATCACTTCAGATAAGGTAAAATAAAGAAGCCAATGAAACTAGGCAAGTATTCAGTACGGTGTTGATCTGTTGCAGTGCTTTATCTCACATATTTCCTCTTTCATTGTATTAAAATCATGGTGTATTCAATTCAGTGTCTTGTCGAAATTATTGCGTTATTTTTCGGAAGTGACCAGTGGCCGAATAGAACAATGCAGCTATTTAATCAGCAAGATCCTGACAAAGTGACTACCAGGAAGTACGTCTTAGACTCAGAAAAGTTTGTTAATACAGGTTTGTCTGCGTATAAAATGCGTTAGAGCACGGCCTGTGGGAAATGATGCTGCAGAAAAAACATGTCACAACGGAGCTTATCTTAAGCACTAGTTCTGCGTTCTAATATTTTTTAATCCTTGCTCTTAATATTTCTGAGGTCAACCCTGTGTATTGTTTGCCGGACAACCTCCCTTAAAGGCCTACACCAACCGCTAGGAAATTTAGATAAGCGACAGTGGCGCCATGGGCCAAGTGGATTCAACCCTCAATAACGAGAGAAGCAGCTAGATCTAAATCCAAGCCTCTACCACTTTTTAGTTATCCAGCGGTCAGTGAGAATCGTAATAAGATCGACTGGGCCGTGGCAAGTAGTCACCATCACACGCGTCTTCATAGTCCAGCGGCCAGTCAGCACCATAGCAAGATCCACTGGCCCGTGATAAGTGATCACGCTTTACACAACTTCTTTGTCAGCTGGCGGCCAGTGTGCATCGTTATAGCAAGAGCTAGTCTTCCAACAATCGATTTACCCGTGGCGAGAAGTCCACAACAATGTTTGCTCTTTTCTATACCCATTGCTTCGACCGCGTGCAAGCGGCATTAAGACATCCAATTCGGCGCGTGTCACCTGGACACCTGAACAACGATACTATCAGGACTGTGCTGAACACCGACAAGCCCTAACCTCATATAACAAAGAACATAGACGATTCAAAAGGAGAACCTGTTGACAGTTTTGCAAATGGATATATGAACTAGCCCTCCCACAGCGTCTACAGAAAATCCCATCAAAGGATTATTCACACAGCAGTGGTCTACTTAAAAAGCCAAACGGTCCAGAGGAAAGCACTAGAGGCAAATGTAATGTTTATACCAAAAGCAGGACGTCGCCATATGGACGAACCAGTCCTGCCGCTCCATTAACCTCACATCCTTTCTCCCGAAGACCATGTAGAAGGCAGTATACCAATGCACTAGAAGCGAAACCCTAACAAGGAAACCGCTCCATCTACAACAATTCGCCTATCATGCAGGTAAATCTACATTAGACGCCATACATTGTCTAGAAGGGGGTCAGAAAATACTTTTGTGGCCAAAGCCTTCGGCGCATTAATTGACATAGAGCGTGTCTTTGACAACACCTCATATAAATCTAGCAAACGGTCTCTACAAGAAAGGGAAGTGGAATTTCCCATTGTAAGATGGATTGAGTCAGTGCTAAAAAGTTGTGTTATGACAGCCACCACAAATATGAAAGCAACGCAACAGTGACGACGGCAAAAGGTTGTCCTCAAGGCTAAGTACTATCACATGTGCTGTGGTCGCTCGCTGTTTTACATTGAGCAAAGCTGGATTCACAGTCAGTAAAGGAAAAGCACGATGCTGTAATATCGAGCCCAATGCAAACAGTCCTAAATATAGAAAGGAGCTAGTGTGAGACAAAGGGGCTTAATAATATAAATCCTCATATGACAGTTCTTGTCTCATTCACGAACAGAAGGAAATTAAGATTAAAAGCTCCCACGCTGAATAGAAAACAGATACAATGTTCCAATGAAGTTAAATACTTAGGGATCTTCTGAGACTAAAAACTGAATTGGAACACACAATTGGAAAAAACTATTTCAAAAGCCACAATCGCAATCTGAACATGCCGTAGCCGCGTAGGAACTATATGGGAGCTGAATTGCAGGATGGTATAGTGGCTATACCAAACTGTGATTAAACCAATGGTCCCATATGCATCTATAGTATGATGTCCAAAAACGGAATAAGCCCCAACACAGGGCAAATTGCAAAAATCGCAGAGGCTGATGTTGTCTTGGAATAACATGAGCAATGGCATCATGCCCCACAGCTGAAATAAACGCAATGCAGAAACTTGCTCCACTGCACATATGCCTAAAGATGGAAGCAGCAGTAAATGCCTTAAGACTATTCCAAGCGGACAAACTCAAACCAGGAGACGTGGTTGGCCACTTGAAAATCCCGGAATTTATTCTGCTGGAGTCACTCGCTAAACCAACAGACCCAATGGCAGCCAAACTGGACTTCATAATTCCATTCGACGGGGCCATAAATGGCCGCCAAGTATGGGGCAGATACAGTGACAGGCTGACAAATAACTCGTCTCTGTGGTATGCAGACGGGTCTAAACAAATGAAGAAAGCAGGACTAAAAATAAGAGGACCCAACTTTAGACTCGCTAAGTCACTAGGGAAAACTTCCACCAGCTTCCAAGCAGAAATGCTTACTATAACTCTCTGTGTATGAAAGTGCATACACAGAAGACTCAGAAATTGGGAGATCTGCATCCTGCCAGACAGTCAGGCAGTACTAAAGACTCTGAAATATTTTCTAACCAAGTCTAAACTGACCTAGGAATGCAAACAATCCTTGAAGCAACTAGCGGCGAACAACAAAGTACATATAATGTAGGTATCAGGACATTGAGGCATCGAAGGAAACGAGGAAGCAAATGGCCTTGCAGAAAGGGCAGCGACAACACCATGCTATGGTCCAGAACCCTATCCTGGACTAACAAAAAGCTACGTAAGAAACGAACTTGATATTTAGGAGAAGAACCAAATGCTGTCATACAGAAGTAAAATGCCAGACTTAAGGCAGTCGAAACGGTTAATTACCATATCAACAGAAAACTTTGAACTGTTTCTTAGATTGAACAAGAACGACTTGAGAATAATAACAGGACTTTTCATAGGACAGTCCCCAATAAATTATGACCTTATAAAGATGGGCAAGGCGGACAGTGAAATCTGCAGATACTGCACTGAAGCAGCAGACAACAGAACACTTGTTATGCGACTACATGGCTCAGTTCTGCAAAAGGCTCAAATACCTTGAATGGGTGCCCCTACCACCACAGGAAATAGGTAAAATAGCCACCAAGAAGGTAACCAAGAAAAAGCGTCATGCACAAAAGACCCATTGCGTTGCGTCCCATATATATATATATATATATATATATATATATATATATATATATATATATATATATATATATATATATATATATATATATATATATATATATATATATATATATATATAAGATTTCCGCGGTCTTTAGTGTGAGATATACTTGGTTCTCGGGTTGAACCGCGTCCAGAATTTATTAAAAGTCGACGTTTCAGCTCCTGTTTTGGAGCCATTTTCAAGTGGTAAAGGACATGTAAGGACATGAACTCTAGGGCCTGAATCCGCTTACTCCTTAGAGCGATGGACAAAGGTGGGTTCGGTTGTTGTAGCTCGATTGCGGGGCCTCAATCTGCCTACTACCCAAATCTCTTCGGAGATCGTCTGCAAATTCTCAGTGTGTTCAAACCTAGGCCTAAGAGAGATCTGGCAGTTCGTTGAAAGCCTTGTATTGTATATATATATATAGTTTCGTCTACCTGCTTCGTTATCAGTGGAAGTAGTCGAGTCACGGTCAGGGACTTTGGTCACGGTACTTTAAGGACTAAGAGTATTACAGGCATTTGTTGAGACAGATAATGGATAATCCACTAAGCAATCCGAATATCCTTTATGTTTAGTCACGGTTTTAATGTACTCTAAGCCTCTGCTATATCTCCTTTTACTTCAGGGAAATTTTATTAATCTATTTATTAAGAAATTTAAACCGGTCGTTTTTGGTGCAAACGTATGATGTGAGTCATTTGGAATGTAACTTAGAATGATAGTTAACTTCCTGTGAACATCGACTTCAAGAGTCATTATTTTCAATAACTAGTACATCTAGAAAAGGTGGTTTACTGTTAACTTCTATTTCGTGGGTGAATTTTATTTAATCAACTGAGAGTTCGGTATTTTAATAAAATCAGCTACTTTGCATATATTTGTGTTGAACGCTGCAAAAATATCGTCCATATAACGAAAGCATACTCTAGGAAAATACTCACTTTCATTTTCTAAATCCGTCTCAAACCTACTTATGAAAAGGTCTCCAATTAATGAAGAGAGTGGATTGCCCATTATCGCGCCTTTTAGTGAATTTTCTTAGAAAAAATTCACTAATGAGGAGATCTCGACTTTTGAATTTTGAAAAAATTTCTTCAAATGAGCGCGATCTAGGACCCCTAGAACCCATATCCGGGGTCAGTTTCAATTTATATATATATATATATATATATATATATATATATATATATATATATATATATATATATATATATATATATATATATATATATATATATATATATATATATATATATATATATATATGTATCACACCGATAACTCAAAAAATAATGGGCCGATTTTGATAAAATTTGGCATGTACTTTTCTTTTGTAAATAGCTTGGATAAGTTCGTTAATCAGGAAAATCGGACGAGGTTTTCCGGGAAAATTTTGAGTTTTCATTCGAAAAAATTATTATCTCAAAAAGTAAGTAGCCGATTTTAATAAAATTTGGCATGTACCTTTCTTTTGTAAATAGCTTTGACAAGTTTGTTAGTCAGGAAAATCGGACGAGGTTTTCCGAGAAAATTTTGAGTTTTCATTCGAAAAAATTTTTTATCTCAAAGAATAATACGCCGATTTTGATAAAATTTGGCACGTACCTTCCTTTTGTAAAAGGCTTTGACAAGTTCGTTAATCAAAAAAATCGGACGAGGTTTTCCGGAAAAATTTTGAGTTTTCATTTGAAAAAAATTTTTATCTTAAAAAATAAAAAATCTATGATAACCAAATTTGGTAGGTAGGTTTACGATATAAAAAGCAAACTATGTACCAAAATTTAGATTTCTATGTTACAAGAAAAAAAAGTTATAAAATATTTTGTGCCAGATCATTTCTATGAAAATTCACTACCATAACGCACTTGCTGCGTCCCGAATTTTTATTCAAAGGTTTGTTAAAGTTCAATATTATTTGAAAACCTCTTCACTTATGTTGTTTAATTTCAAGAACTGTTCTAAATACTTTAGCGTTTGTTCTCTCGGCACGCTAGGAAATAAATATGATCAGTGGAAAAATTAATCAATAAACACAGAACAAAGAAAATGTTAGAGGAATGCACGACATTCAGGAAAGATAAAATCGAGAAAAAATTTGTTTGCCTACCTTTCGAACGTATCACAAGTGGTGTCGGGAGCCGTTTTAAGAAAGCCGACGTGCAGGTAACTTTTTCTACACAAAATAATTTTAAAAAATTTTTAGGTAATACGAAAATTAAAGATAAAGCCACTGAACTGTCGGATATTTATAAGTTGTAAGGATTGTAATCTTAAATACGTTGGGCAGACTAAGGGAACCATTGAGTCTAGAGTCAAGGAACATCTGGCACAGCTGAGATACGGTAGTGTAGACAAGTCATACGTGGCACAACATATTTCGGGTAATAACCACCACATAGATAAAGACAGATGTTAGACGACCAGCGAAGCTAGATGCGTATGAGAGTATTTATATTTCTAAGGCAATAAAAAACAAAAGTACCTTAAACCAAGCGTCGCCACTGATTTATAGTACTTTGTTTGCGCTCTTTCTTTGGTGCAGGTAATATTCCGAGACCTATCAGGTAAAGTTATAATGGAAGTCCAAAAACCTCGTTCGGAAATAAAGTACAATACACAGAAAATCTGCCTGTAATTTCGTCTCCCTCTTGGTATCGATCTTTACCTAAGACTCAGTATAAAAGGTGATGTAGTAAGTAGTAAGTAGTTTAGAATTTTTCATCCTCTGATGACGGTAACTTTGTTAGTGAAACGTCGTCAGGTCTTTAAAAAGATGTGTTGTGGTGATTTTGGTTCTCAATGTGTACTTATCGGTGGTCATCACAGGTTCCAATTCTCACTTGGTGAGTTATACCCAATGTAGATATTGTGGATTTTGGGCAGTATTTTGCCGGCCATCTGACTGCGCCTTATTTGTCACGGCATTTTCATAATTTTGTTCCGGAAGAACCTTGATTACAATGTATTCAACAAAACTGAATTTTGTCACATTGCATACGTAGTTTAATGGCAACATAAGAGCTAAATTTCGTAAAAATAAATTTTTATAAACTTTATAAAGTATAAAGATATGGCATTTTTTAGAAGAAAATTTGCAATTTTCCATGGGAAAACTTGACTCTTAAAACTGGAATCTTCTTTATGAAAATTTGCTAAAACTCTTAACTATTTATATATATATATATATATATATATATATATATATATATATATATATATATATATATATATATATATATATATATATATATATATATATATAAGATTTCCGCGGTCTTTAGTGTGAGATATACTTGGTTCTCGGGTTGAACCGCGTCCAGAATTTATTAAAAGTCGACGTTTCAGCTCCTGTTTTGGAGCCATTTTCAAGAGGTAAAGGACATGTAAGGACATGAACTCTAGGGCCTGAATCCGCTTACTCCTTAGAGCGATGGACAAAGGTGGGTTGGGTTGTTGTAACTCGATTGCGGGGCCTCAATCTGCCTACTACCCAAATCTCTTCGGAGATCGTCTCCAAATTCTCAGTGTGTTCAAACCTAGGCCTAAGAGAGATCTGGCAGTTCGTTGAAAGCCTTGTATTATATATATATATATATATATATATATATATATATATATATATATATATATATATATATATATATATATATATATATATATATATATATATATATATATATAGATTCGTCTACCTGCTTCGTTATCAGTGGAAGTAGTCGAGTCACGGTCAGGGGCTTTGGTCACGGTACTTTAAGGACTAAGAGTATTACAGGCATTTGTTGAGACAGATAATGGATAATCCACTAAGCAATCCGAATATCCTTTATGTTTAGTCACGGTTTTAATGTACTCTAAGCCTCTGCTATATCTCCTTTTACTTCAGGGAAATTTTATTAATCTATTTATTAAGAAATTTAAACCGGTCGTTTTTGGTGCAAACGTATGATGTGAGTCATTTGGAATGTAACTTAGAATGATAGTTAACTTCCTGTGAACATCGAATTCAAGAGTCATTATTTTTAATAACTAGTACATCTAGAAAAGGTGGTTTACTGTTAACTTCTATTTCGTGGGTGAATTTTATTTAATCAAACTGAGAGTTCGGTATTTTAATAAAATCAGCTACTTTGCATATATTTGTGTTGAACGCTGCAAAAATATCGTCCATATAACGAAAGCATACTCTAGGAAAATACTCACTTTCATTTTCTAAATCCGTCTCAAACCTACTTATGAAAAGGTCTCCAATTAATGAAGAGAGTGGATTGCCCATTATCGCGCCTTTTAGTGAATTTTCTTAGAAAAAATTCACTAATGAGGAGATCTCGACTTTTGAATTTTGAAAAAATTTCTTCAAATGAGCGCGATCTAGGACCCCTAGAACCCATATCCGGGGTCAGTTTCAATTTTTATATGTTTATATATATATATATATATATATATATATATATATATATATATATATATATATATATATATATATATATATATATATATATATATATATATATATATATATATATATATATATGTATCACACCGATAACTCAAAAAATAATGGGCCGATTTTGATAAAATTTGGCATGTACTTTTCTTTTGTAAATAGCTTGGATAAGTTCGTTAGTCAGGAAAATCGGACGAGGTTTTCCCGGAAAATTTTGAGTTTTCATTCGAAAAAAATTATTATCTCAAAAAGTAATTAGCCGATTTTAATAAAATTTGGCATGTACCTTTCTTTTGTAAATAGCTTTGACAAGTTTGTTAGTCAGGAAAATCGGACGAGGTTTTCCGAGAAAATTTTGAGTTTTCATTCGAAAAAAAGTTTTATCTCAAAGAATAATACTCCGATTTTGATAAAATTTGGCACGTACCTTTCTTTTGTAAAAGGCTTTGACAAGTTCGTTAATCAAAAAAATCGGACGAGGTTTTCCGGAAAAATTTTGAGTTTTCATTTAAAAAAAAATTTTATCTTAAAAAATAAAAAATCTATGATAACCAAATTTGGTAGGTAGGTTTACGATATAAAAAGCAAACTATGTACCAAAATTTAGATTTCTATGTTACAAGAAAAAAAAGTTATAAAATATTTTGTGCCAGATCATTTCTATGAAAATTCACTACCATAACGCACTTGCTGCGTCCCGAATTTTTATTCAAAAGTTTGTTAAAGTTCAATATTATTTGAAAACCTCTTCACTTATGTTGTTTAATTTCAAGAACTGTTCTAAATACTTTAGCGTTTGTTCTCTCGGCACGCTAGGAAATAAATATGATCAGTGGAAAAATTAATTAATAAACACAGAACAAAGAAAATGTTAGAGAAATGCACGACATTCAGGAAAGATAAAATAGAGAAAAAAATTGTTTGCCTACCTTTCGAACCGCGTATGACAAGTGGTGTCGGGAGCCGTTTTAAGAAAGCCGATGTGCAGCTTACTTTTTCTACACAAAATAATTTAAAAAAATTGTTAGGTAATACGAAAATTAAAGATAAAGCCACTCAACTGTCGGATATCTATAAGTTGTAAGGATTGTAATCTTAAATACGTTGAGCAGACTAAGGGAACCATTGAGTCTAGATTCAAGGAACATCTGGCACAGCTGAGATACAGTAGTGTAGACAAGTCATACGTGGCACAACATATTTCGGCTAATAACCACCACATAGATAAATATAGATGCTAGACAACCAGCGAAGCTAGATACGTATGAGAGTATTTATATTTCTAAGGCAATAAAAAACAAAAGTTCCCCCAACCGAGCGCCGCCACTGATTTATAGTCCTTTGTTTGCGCTCCTTCTTTGATGCAGGTAATATTCCGAGACCTATCAGGTAAAGTTATAATGGAAGTCCAAAAACCTCGTTCGGAAATAAAATACAATACACAGAAAATGTGCCTGTAATTTCGTCTCCCTCTTGGTATCGATCTTTACCTAAGACTCAGTATAAAAGGTGATGTAGTAAGTAGTAAGTAGTTTAGAATTTTTCATCCTCTGATGACGGTAAGTTTGTTAGTGAAACGTCGTCAGGTCTTTAAAAAGATGTGTTGTGGTGATTTGGCTTCTCCATGTGTACTTATCGGTGGTCATCACAGGTTCCAATTATCACTTAGTGAGTTATACCCAATGTAGATATTGTGTATTTTAGGCAGTATTTTGCCGGCCATCTGACTGCGCCTTGTTTCTCACGGCATTTTCCTAATTTTGTTCCGGGAAATCCTTAATTACAATGTATTCAACAAAACTGAATTTTGTCATATTACATACGTAGTTTAATGGCACCATAAGAGATAAATTTTGTAAAAATATTTTTAAGAAGAAAATTTGCAACTTTACATGGGAAAACTTGACTCTCAAAACTGGAATCTTCTTTATGAAAATTTGCTAAAACTCTTAACAATTGTATATTTTTATACATACAACATTTTGCGTTTGAATTTGATATGCCCCGCAACGATAAATAATGCAATCTTTTACAAATTCCACAAACGGAAAAGTAATCCGAGATTGCCATCAAAAGACAGAACTGTCTGGCTCTGGCTATTATTCGAATAAGTCTTCAATAGAAACCGCGGCTCTTTATAACCGTCGGCGCTGATATTGCTGACAAATACGTTCGTATAACATATGAACATGGATATCCCGGAAATAGGAAATTTCGAATTTGATATTCAATGTAGTTGTGTGTGCTCTATCAATAAATCAAACTCGCAATGAGCCGAGACGTCGAAAACAGATTTACAGGCTCATATGTCTGCTGTGGAACAACAGTGAGCAGTTCACCTCTATCAGATTTCTGTTTCCCTTGACTTTCTGCTTAACGATTCTATTTTATCTGTTAGGCTTCCACGTTCACAAAGCCCTCTCCAGTTAATAGCGTGCATCACAAAAGCGGCTACAGTTTATGGACTGTTTCCTTCTTAGATATAAATGACTGATTACACTATATATCTGGTTTATTATGTACTAGATCTATGAATACAACTCGTGTATTGATTTTGACACCAGTAATAGATGGACGCATAGTAATTGTGAGAATACAGTGGTCGTCTACACATGCTTACAGGCAGCGGAAATCTTACCGGAAAGAGCATATAAACACAGACACTGCAAAAAGTTGTAATGTGTTCCAGATCTCACTGCCTGCTGCAGAGTTTTCGTAACAGCAAAAAGTCTAAAGTCAACAGAATAACGATTTGACGAAATTTATCATCGCATGTGTTGGCTGAGCAACACATGTTATAGGAATTTCCTTTAACTTAGTTGCGAATTGAAGAGGAAAAAAATGATGAAAGACCAGAACTAACAAAATATTGTAATTCGTTAAAATACTGCGCCACTTACGTAACACGTTTGTAAATAGAGACGCTCTCGCGGCGTGAAGAAATGTTGAGGCTCAAGATAAAATAAACCGGA